>CM035128.1:40319824-40336470 GCA_020205605.1 Panax ginseng | reverse complement strand
GCGTACTCCCCGTCCGCTTATCTCACACTCCCAAAGCATCTTTCTCTTTTCTATTTCATTTTCCTTTCCTGCATCTTTCTTTCTATCCATAGGTCGGCTTCGTGCAGATAGATGTTTGCCGGGGGAGATTGGTGCTCCTTGAGGTATGCCCTTCCGGTAGGTTGTTCTCTTATCTGTCTTTTCCATCCAGTGCCCGCACTGCGTCAGAAAATCTTCGTCTTCGATCTCTCTTCGCAACGCAATAAAGAAGTCTAACAGTTTCTCTCGACATCTGTCTTTTCTTTTAAGTCATTGATCTCATATCTATCAGCAGGGGGGTCTGCCTTCACTATTAAGCCTACGCCCGTCCATTCCTTTAGAAAAACGTCCGCTAACGCCCGCGGGAGAAGCTCTTTTTTAGATCAGCAACGAATGTCTTGTATCTATGAAGAAAGATTTATCCCCGGGTTCAGACCCTGAGTGACATACCTTGCTGAAGGCGATTCACGAGAGAATCGCGCATAGTTCCCTTTGCTCTATAGAAATGGATGTGAATGCCCGTGATCTGCTCGGTATAGTGATGGATTTCATGGCCTACGTCTAACCGGAACGAATACGCCGACATGAAACAAGTTTTCCGCGGAGCATTTTTTCTTTCGTCCTCAGATATTTGGACCTTTTGTTTGATTCCGGCACTTGCGTTCTCATGCCCGGAACCCTCGCGACTGATTGGGAGAAAGAACGAAAGCGAGAAAGATGGATTGTTATCCATCGGAAATCGATAGGAATTCCCCTGGGATTGCCTTCTAATATATGTTCTGTCTTTCATTATTAACATCCGCTAATAAGAAAAACGGCGATTGCTAATCAGACTTTCATTTTTTTAATTTAATGGTAGAAATTTGAGGCTCAAGGCTTTCCAACTTTCTTCAATTAGGGAATAACGCAGATGGATCAATCACGCGGTTCTGCAGCGTCCTCCAACTCGCTGTCCGCTCCCCTTCACTTTTTTTGCTGGACGGGAAGATGCGAATCGTGAAGGCCTTCCCACCACATGAAGTTCAAACCTCGCCGGAGAGAGAGAAGCGAATTGAAAATCGGCCTCAAATCCCTTCGCAATCGAAGGTGAAAGCGGGAAAAAGACGACGAACCCTTTTTTCTTTCTTTTTCAGCCGACTTGAAATGAAAGGTGCTCTCAGTGTACCACCATACGCACCCAGACATTAGACCAATTGTGGCTGGCCCAACGGTTTCCAGAATGCCGTTGTCATGATGTTGATCCGACTGCCACGCTACTCTACGGCATCCGCAGAGCTCGAACACTGGCAGATTGGAACTTTTTCGCTCGATGTCCCCGGTCGCTCTGTTGTAAATCATCAGCTTTACGTAAGCGGTGGCTTATTTCTAACACCCCCCTTACTAGATCAAACAAATAAAGCTCCATTGAATGAATCCCTCCCGAACAAGGGTCAATGGTTCGGGGAAAAGCCTATCTCAGTGATGTTCAAAAATGGGAAAGGCGTAGTTTGAAAACTCGCGTTAGCTCGTTTTGGACCATCTTCTACTTTTGAACCAGTTCTCGGCCCCGAGCATAGGCGACTCAAAGAAAGGTGCACTGGCAGCTCGTAGTCGCGGCAAACGCACTTTGATTGTTCAATCATTACATTAATAGGGGCCTTCCAGGAATTGACCAAGCAGGAACTGGGGATCAAAGTTCCATTGATTCATCTATCTCAAATAGGGAAAAACTGAATCAAGAAGGGGTCAATTTGAGCTCGAAGGGCGGTATGGTCGTTGTTGGTAGGAGCTCGGCCCAAGAACGAAACTAAAGCTTCATGCATTGGTCCACTCGCAACTTACACGGCTAAGTTCCAACTCTATGTTGATAAGAAAAAGAAAATCCCCCCAAGAAGAAGACTTTCAACTATTCCAATGAGAAGGGGCAATTCAAATGTTTCATAGATAACCCCTGTGTCTCGTTCCCGTCCAACTCACCGGGAGATCAAAGAGCGGTTTGCGCTTCGCGCCCCAACCCCTAACACTAATGGATGCTTAGATACTTGCAATCTGAATCAGAAGTGGCGGTAGAGGCGGGATGGACGAAAAGCGGCGAGAAGAAGACAAACAGGGAGGAAGGAAGCGAGAGTCGACTTCATTGTTAAGGACCCAGAGGGGATCGACTGTTTCGGAGAGTCCAAAATCAAAATTATAAAAGTTGTATCCCTTCGGTGCTCACGCCGCAAGCCAGCAACAACTCCGATCACATCAAGAGTCTTGACGACGGATTAGTACGGCTGACTCTTAGAAGCAGAAGGCCAAATGAAGACCAAGGAAGAATGGTCTACCCACTCTAGTCTATCTCTATGATAACTCGAGTCCAGCCTATAGATGAGAAAAAGGAGCTACAAAGGAAAAGATTCCCGAAGACTTGAAGAGAGAGTTGGATGCAGAACACTATCTGTATCTCAACGATCCTCGAAGACAATGATGGCTTACTGATTACACTAAAGAGCGAGAGATCTTGATCCGAGCAGATGGATTGAAGAACGAAAGCGTGCTCTTGGATTTTGAATTCCCATTTAGATTAGAGTTGTTGCGCTCCTAAATAAGAAGTGTTAGCGAATAACGCGGTTCACGATCGCCTATCGCCCAAGCGCTTTCTTTCTTTCTCTACCTTCGCCTAATGGCTAAGCTCTTCGCCCTTCCTATCCGAATCGGCCCATTAAGCCAGCGGTAAAATGGTTTCATTGAATCGAATCCTTATCGTATAGAAGTGGCTTTTGTATTTCAACTCTTTCTCCTCGTCGGTGAAGTGACATTCTCTTTCTCTTCAATTATAGGAAGTGAGGCTGCCCTGGCTTGGCACGTATCTTTTGAATCTGAGCTGGCTTGTTGAGCTTGCCTCTGATCGCATTCCGTTGACCTGTGATTCAATGGACTGACTATATGTGTCCGGTTCAGAAGTGGATACAGAAGGCATGGCAGGGCCGATTATGACTCATCTAATTCCGTGATGTGCTTTTTAAAATCCCACTCAATCACATAAATAAAGACCAAATAGTTAGTCTTCCTCGTCGGCTGGGGACGTACCCTTTTCTATGACATCAAATTCACTGATTGCGATCGATTAATGAATTGCGGGTGAACTTGTTCTCCGATGAGAGTTTCCTGCTTTCAAGCCGGTCAGACCTACAAGTTTGCTTGCTGGATTTGTTGGGATATAGGTAGGTGTCATGGGAAGAAGGTGAATCAATGGTAGAACAAGGGCTTCTTTCCCTCTTGTCGATTGGTTTAATTGAACTCAACCGGGTATGTCTTTCGCATAAAAGTAAAGTGATTGTATAATAGAAATAGAAGATCAAGCTTCGGTGTGAACGCTTCATAAATTAAATGAGATCAAAGGTGGGTAGGTGCTTTCTTCGCGAGTATGTCTGTTGATGGCGCTGTGTCCTATCTGCTCAAGGAAAGCTGTCCAACTCAACGTGTTACGCATCAGCGGCATTTGCTACATAATCCGCATCTCTTGTCAGAATTTATACTATAAGGGAGGACAAAAAGTCTGCTTAGTATTCTCGGACCCGGGGGTGATTCCATTCACTTCTTCAACTGCTTCAAGCTAAGAATAGCTTTTCTTCCCAGATCGGGATTCCTATAATAAAATAAGTATCAAAATAAGGCTCAGGCCAGCGATGAGGATTAGTTGGCAATTGCCTTATTAAATGGAATTGAATGAAATTCAAGGAGGAGATGCGAGGAAGAGCTCATTAGATCCATGCCACTTCGAACTCCAAGTCTTAAGCAAACTGGCATCTACCTTGCCTTGCTCTGTAGCCGGAATAGATAGATTCAAGGGGCGAAGGAAAGATAGTTCTTTGAGTGACAGAGATTCCGATTCAACTTCTCCCACGGGGAAATCCAGCCTTTATAGTTCAGCTAGCCTATTAGGCGCTGTGTAAGAGCTCTATGCTATCTATGGAATAGCGGTCAGTGCTGCTTGATTGACTGCTTGAAAGTTTGAAACAAGTCTTGGATTCGGAAGAGAAGTAGGCGTAGAGGATATTGATAAAGATCCCACATCTGGTTAACTGCTTTAGGAGTGCCGGCTCCAGGCTAGAGAAAAGATAGGCTATGAAGCTGTGAAAAAGAGTTTCTATCGAAAGTTTTCTTTTTAGTCACCGATAAAGAAAGTAGCTAGGCTTCCTGGTGGTTTGAAAGAGATCTTAGTGCCTTAGACGACCTAGAAGGAGGATTGCTTCTCTCACCCGTAGCAAGGTAGCCCAAGATTCTTTTGAGACGAATGAATGCCGAAGAAAGGAAGGCCTGAGAGCTTACTCCGCTGTTCGTGGTGGAATAAGGGCTTAGGAGTAGTAGGGCTAAAGGCATGCCTTAAGGCAGCTCGTGACCTAAGGTAGGCGCATTAGAATGAATTAGTGTTAGTTTTGGCATTTCTCGCAGGGGAATAGGAAGAATTTCAAATGACAAAGCGAAATTCTCTTATTAAAAAAGCGGACTAGGAGCGGAAGGCGAAAGGGGATTTCTTTAGTAAGGAAGGAAAGCAAGTTAGTTACATCTATCTTAAAGTCTGATTCGGATTCTGCTCTCGCTGTTCTCAAAGTAGCGAAGTTACCAGAGGGAGAAGCTCTGATTCCTCTTGTTGAATCGACTCTTTACAACGTATCGTATTACTAAAAAGCAAATACGTTATAAGATAAGTAAGGGCGAGAGGAAAGAGACAACAGCTGTTTACTAGCAAGCATTGAAAGCAGATGCCAGAATGACTCTTTGAACTGAACGACGTAATAAATAAAGAAACTAGCTGCCATCAAGACTGAACGAGATGAGGATTAAAGAAAATCGAACTGTGATAACCTTTGTTTTTACCATAAAAGCAGAAAGAAGGAAAGAGAACAGATGAAAGTTCGCCCAAAAGAAGCGAGTGACTCAAGATATGCCATCGCTCTTCTCTCTTGACCTGAGACTTGGGGGAGTTCTGTGAGCGAGGAGCGAAGCCTTTCGGTAGCTGTTAAAAAGAATCAATGAAATCAGCTCCAGAGCTAGGAGTTCTATGTCTAGGTTGAGGGTTGAGGAGAGTCCTTTTAGTTAATCTTAGCTGCTACCCTACTTATCCCAGCTCTAAAGGCAGCTACTGACTCGTCAAGTTGAGTCGACTGTGATTCTTCTTGTTCCGCTGTGAATGGTATCGTTATCGTATTCAGTAGTTTTCCCGGCTCTCCGCTAAAGCCCTTTCTCCCGTGCCTGGGTGAATATGAATGTCTTTCTCCCGGCTTACTACGATTTCCGGGTGGGAAGAAAGTCATTGCTAGCTCTTTGAACGAATACGCTCTTGGGCCGCAGGAAGAGCATCTCTCTCTGTCTATTCAAAGATCCGAGACAGCTAGTTCAGTTGGTGACATTGGTTCTCCGTCTCTACTCTCCTATCTCTCTCACCCTGGTTGGGCTCTGGCTTAGTGTGATTAAACTGTGAATCGAGTCAGGAAGAAGAAGTCCAGCTCCAGGCTTTAAAGAAGAAAGACCTGGCTTCAAGGGCTTTAGCAGTTCTCCGAGGCTAATTCAATTCACGATTGTTGAATCAGCCGTGATTGCTAACGTCTGTAATTTAAAGAGAGTGCCCCCAGGGGGGATAAGCTCTTCTCTCTGTCCTGTGCGTGCTATTTAGAATAAGGAATACCTGGCCCTAAAGGACCAGACTCTAAATTCCTGGCTATCTCTAAATTCTTTCACTACTCTTTCTCTTGGCAAAGTCCTCCCACTAGTTCTAGAATTCATTCCTCTGCGTCTGCAGCTATTGATGCGGGATAACAGCGGTTTGCGGCCTAAAGGCTGGTGCCCTACTTACTTACCCATTTTGGACTTGAGGAATCGAATGCCTTCTCTGCTCTGTTCTCTCGCAACCAGTTCCCTTGCTGATTGGATTCAACTCCTGAATGCCATTGTCGAAATAACCCCAGCTGCTAAGATCCAAGTCCCATTCAATCTCTTGGAAGCAAGGGCGGCTTCTAGAAGCTAGCTCTTCTACTCCCAAGAAGTCCAAGCACAGGAGAAATGCTTTCTTCAAAAATTCCTTTCATTTTAATTGAAAAAAAAAGAAACCAAGAAATTTCTTTGATTCAATCTTCAGGTTCTGATGATATTCCTCTCAAACTATTATCTCTCCAAGCCAAATCAATAGGAAAGAAAGATATAACTGGAAAAGGGGTTGTAATCAAAGGAATTAAAAAGATACGGAGAAGAAAGGGAGTATAGTATAGTTTGTGTTTCCCACTCATTGGCTGCTCGTCCTAACGGACTCGATCAGTTATTAACACATTCGAGTAGATTGATGCTTTCTTTTGGTAAGATATAGCTACAAGAAGACTCCAGTGTTCAAGGTAGAGAAAAAGCAATTCCTACACCTATACACGTGCTTAGGCCACTTCAATTGGTCGGAGAGGGGTTGCCGCAGGTGAGACCGGGGATGGCGATTCTATATAAAGATGCTTTTCCGCGTCCTCGTTAGTCCATTAAGGGGGAGTAGCCCTTTCTTCGAGTATGGATGGTTTAGTACATTCATTCTGGAGCAACCAAGTGATGGTAACATAAAGGGGCCTGGGATTCAATAGAGTATAGGTTCGAGATCTGATCTTGGGAAAAGAAGTAGAGACATGCTTCCTACAAGGGGCGAAAGCTTTCGATAGAAAGAACTCTTCATTAGAGCAAAGCCTTAATGCCGAACTTGGTAAACGAACAAAAACAACTAATAGGTCCCTTCCCTCCTATGCTTGCTTGGATCCGAAGTTTGGCATTCGTGAGGACACGACACCGTCCCAGTTATCTGGATCGGGCATTCCTTCAACAAGAGAGTTACTGGTCCCAGTTCCTCCCTCGCCTACAGGAGTTATGGATCGATAGAGGCAGGGCGCTCTTCCTGCCTAAACCTAAAGCATAAATATAGTAAAGTCATTCCTCTCCTAGCAAGCGGGGTCCCCTTCTAGTTATTCCACTAGTTGTATAAGTGAGTTGGGTGGTCCTCATAGTAGTGGCTCATTATTGGCATAAAAGCAAAGAAAGAATTTGAAGAAAAGAGTCCGCTCGTGTTGTGTACTATAATAAAGTCTTTTTACCCCAAGCGCTGATCCCAAGCCAAGGAAATCGGTAGAACCGGGGCACTGTCCTCACAAGGAATGACTGACTTAGGAGCTGACCGGCTTTTTATGCGACAAAAGCCTTGTGTCGCAGAATGAACCGAGACTCCTTCTATGCCTATTTCCCTCGGAGATAGACACATTCTTGTACTAATACAAAGAAGGCATATTCGGGGCCAAAAAGAGAACTTCTACTTATATTGGGACCCTACTAGGGGAGGCCTCACTCTATTTAGATTTATGCCTGGCCGCAGGAAGAGCGAACTAGTCTCTTAGACAATTAGTAGGGCACCCAACTATTTCCTGTAGGAACAAGAAATAGCCGACTAGTCTGTTACACAATCTTATGGTATACCCGGTTTCTTTCCTTTATGCTCGTATCGCTTAACTCCAGCAACATCAACTCATCCCCCGCCCAACTCTTACACAATCAGTTGTGGAGGACTCGGAGAGGTCCCCCTCTTCTTTATATTCTAAGTAACTCGGAGATAGAGCTAGTATTGGACCACGACCTTAAATTTGACAAAACTAACCTCACATAGATTTCTTGCAAGAAATGGGCCGATACAAGACATTCCTACGCGGGAGATAGCCCAAGAGAGTAGATTTGCACGTGGAAGAAATCCATAGAATAGTATGGCATAATCTATGATTCAGATACTAAAAAAATGACCAGACAACCTGGAGGCGCTTATCTCACCTTGAAATAAAGGAAGGTGGGCAGATATGGAAATCCTAATAAAACCAAACGCACGCCTACTCTCTTATTTAGATAGAACCAGCAAGGCGCTTTGCTCGGTCGGAGATAGAAGGCTACTTCCCTGCCACGAGAGGAGGTATCGGAGACAAAGACTCGAAAAAGCCTCTCTTTGTCCCACTTCTGAAATTTAGTGTAAATCTCCCCCTCTCCATGAGTTGAAATGCACTCGATCTGTCCATCCTCATACATTATTCTAGTAACTCTATAGTTCTTCTTTCCCGTGCTATCAAGATCAGGAGAGAGGCTTTGCGCAAGAAAGAATATATCGCCCAGTCTAACGGAACTAGAGGCAATGAATATTGGAAGGAGTAATGCGCTTTCTTTTTCACCTGGAATTGAACTGTAAGAGAACCAATCCCATTGTCTTCGAATAGTCTTTGTATGCCTTTCCAAAGCCAGTTAAGAGATCAGACTTCGTGGACAATAGGCCTCGGTAGTAGCGGCAAGGGAGGAGTTAATACCCGCTTAGCCCCTTTTTATGGCTTACCTTCGTACCCAATAAAGGTTTTACCCAGCCAAGTCCAGCTTTCTTGTGAAAGTCTTGGCTTGCTGCTTTTTTCCATGTCTGTTGATGGAGGATTATTTCCTATATAAATACTATGCAGAAGACGATAGAGATTCCTAACAGTTAGAATCCGATTTGCAGACATGAAACTTAAAGAAGGGATGACTCCTAGAAGGGCCGGTTAGCTTGTGCACGTGAATCCGATCTGGGATCTGGGCTACTAGGCTAGGAAGGTAGGTTGTTGGGCCGAAGAAGAACAGGTTTCACGAATGAATGCCCTGTTGGAAGTTAGGGGAACCCCTTGTTAGGACAAAGAAGCTGCTTCCCTTGGTTTGCTAGAATAGACTCTTAGATGGGCAGAATGCCCCATTTCAGTCTATTGGGACTTAGAAACAATACAATCTTTACTTTCTTTCCTAAGCTTGAATGTGGCGAAAAGCAAGTCGGGCAAAGCGATTGATTTAGTTGAGACCGATAGATAGAGTACAGAGTACGGGGCAGGACCAATACTAAGAGAGGGGACGTAGGACATATTTATTTAAAGGAATCGCTAGACAGAACTAAGACAAAACAAAAAAAAAACACAAAAACTGTTTGATTTGAAGGATTAAAACCTAAAGGTTCCAAACCTCTTGTGTGATATCACAGGGAGGAAGACAGCTGTGGCGCCCACCTGCGCTGGTCTGCGTCTGACTACTGTTCCCTAACTGACATTCCATTCTCTGGACTTTTTTTCCTCTGGTGCCATTGATTTTTCCGTACCGTAATAGATGAGGGTGGTCGTAGATCAGCTGAGAAACTCATTTTTAAAGTGGACAGGTCGGTTCAGGTGAAGACTTTTCCCCCTCAGAAAGGAGAACCCCCATTCCATGCTCTAAGCTGATAGTCGAGTGGCTTTACGCTCCTGCACCTCTTTAAATTCCTGTGTTGGTGGGTCCCTTAGCAGCTTTTCCAACTCCCTATCTTCTGTTATCGTATCTCAGAGAAAGAGACATGGCATGGAAGGGAAGCTTCACGACCACGGTAATTCTCTAAAGAAAGAGGAAAGAGGGAGTGAGAACGACCGAGAGCTTCCGGTCACTGACACCATCTTTCTTCGATCGACCGAAGCAAGAGCACCAAGTTTAGTAGCAGCAGCCACAAGAGCCTCAGGCGAAGCTAGCTCGTCAGGTGAGAGCAAGAAGGCCTTTTCAGTAATTCCTGCCACCGACCGGACGTACGATAGTAAAGTTAAGTGCGTCTAGCCATTGATGGATCCCACACCCAAATTGCAACAATCTAGTATAGTGGGGCTTCTTCCGATGTCGAATCGGGCGAAGGATAAGTGCCAGAAAAGAGGATAAAACCCATTTCTATGGTTCGAATGCTCCCCCTTCCTACGGTCGCTAGATCGAGTTGAAACAGCCTTTACGATAGGAGCAAAAGACCCCTTTGAAAGACTGCGCTTTCTTCGCTCAGAGAATGGAGGAAAGAACGAACCAATACGGATAAGAGCCCTTTCAGTCAGTCTTCCCAGACTACCTTTATCAAAGAGTACTAGAGAGATTGACCACAAGGAAGACCTCTCGCTCAATATGCTCTTCACCCCGAAAGGTTCACTTGGGACGGTTAGCTTTCAACTAAATTATGTTTCAGCGGCACTAGGAGTTAGTTGCTTGCAGAGATAACAAAAAATCTATGGCATTCAATATCCCAGAAGGGAACCCACCTTTGAAGTGAAATTCCCAGTTGTTTTTGGTCATATTCCATCGGTAGCTGCGAGACCAATGAGGAATTCTGTAAATGCATGACCCCTCTTTATCACCGCCACCCAGCTTTCAATGTTATGGGTTTGCGACAGTAGCACCAAGATCCGCTGTTTTCTCAGTTGCTGGCTTGGGATGAAATTCCATATGATTCGTGGACCCTTCCTCTTATTGATGCACGAATAGGAATTTCCTATTTCTTCTTTTGGTCGTTTCCAAGTCCTGTGACTGTCAGTTACTCGGAAAGGAAAGTAGGCCCACGGAATCCCTCTTATTAGGTATTTTCTGATCCATGGGTCGCATTAAAAACGAGATCTCCTCAGCGTTTCCTCCGTTCGAGCCAATTCCCATTTGTCAACACCGGTATCAGCCCGATATTCTGAATGTTCAGTAACGCGTCATTTTTCCTACAGAACGACCTTTGAAGATGTCGATTCGCGAGGATCCGTATCTACGCTAGCCAAGCTTTCTACTGCAGTGGACCCGAAAGCCAATCTCTCAGGTTATGGTTCTTCTGCCACATCCTCTCAAGAACGAGAATTTTCATATCATAAAGGATCATATAATTCCGAGTCTCGATATGAACTAGGTTCTTAGGTATAGTGTATAGTAAGATGTGGAGCAGTCCACCCAACCACAGCCGTTTCTGGCTAGAAAACATCTCCTATCTTTCCAGTGGAAAGAGTAGAAAAGTTGTCAATGACACGTGGTTATCCGAAACCTTGCCTGGCACCACTTCCACACACACAAATCCGAGCTTCATGCGAGATCCATTGTGAGTAATCATAGGAAAGATCGTAATAGAAGAACTTTCTAGTCCGCTGGAATAGTCCTACTTTGGTTACGTTGTACTCCAGTCTTTCTGGGGCAATCAATCCTTCCCTTCTTTCCCCAAAGTCCGTGTCGCGGAGTTCTTTCGAATCAGCAGGGCGGTAAGTAGGTTAATTACTAGTACCTGCTCTTTGTCCCGATCGAGTGGTGAAAGTGGGGCCTGTACCAATGTTTTAACTGCCAGATCTGTCCCATTTGTTAATGCTTAATAAGATTGAGAACCAGTAGGTGGGGATTTTCATTTCGATCAAGAAATAACATAAAATGGTTAAAACGATCCTACGATCGAAGCTTCAAAGTCAACGGATGTTCTTGCACCAGTAGCGGTGGGAGGAGATGAAAATACGCTCGACTAAAAGGAGAGGAGTGAGACTGCTTACCCAAGAACGGGAGGAGCGAACCAGATTCAGGAATCAGATGAGCTTTTATGGAAGCAGCGGCTATATGTTTTTTTCCAGCACTCGAACGACAAGCAGAAGGAGCAGCTCAATGGATTCTTGATTCCATTCTTCCACTGGCACCGACCTCTATTCAATAGACAGCTATAGAATAGAAAGAGGATCGGAGCCCATTTCCCCAGTTGACGAGGGAAAGTCCCACGGGAAGGAAGTCAGCAAGAGCAGCTTCAAGGTCTTCGGCAACGAGTTCAACTGCTGACCCAAGTGGAGACCAAAGAGCTGCATCTCAATCTACGCAATTTTCCGATCTGGATTTGAAGGAGGGTTTGCTTGAAGTAAAAGAAAGAAGCCCCTACGATGACTCATCGAATTTCCTAGCCGTCGGAGATGAAGAATGATACTAGGTGAAATCCCAAAGCCCCCGCCCTTTAGGTCGGCTAAAAAAAGTGAAGCCCGTCGGCTTGCCACGCCTCCCGCCGCCTTGCCCAAAACAAAAAGCAAATAATAGGTGAGGTTCAGATAACTACAAACAAGAGAAAAAAACAAAACTATAGCGGCTAGGAAAATCCAGGGGATTCCCCGGTTTCATAATTTGTTAATATTAAAGTTACCAAGTAGTCCATCTCCATCGTTGCATATAAAAAGATATAAAGTAAATATGCATACGGGAATATAGAAAGTAAAGAGGAAAAGGCATGACCAGAAGAATTGTGTGAAATAAGTGAATTTATCCAGTTGAGGCATCTTTCTTTCTTGAAAAAGGATTCCCTCCAGACAGAAAGAGAGTCCTTCCTGTACGAGTAGTGAAGAATAGAACTTTTTTTTGTTGGTTGTTGACCGCATGGGATGCCCCTTAACTAATAGATGGGAGCAGGAAATCTTTATCATTCAAATAGTAGTCTTTTTGCTTATATAGAAAGGCAAAAGCTACATTAGTGGCACGCGACTTTCTTATCTTACGATATTTTCATTGATCGTAGCTAATTAGGCGGCAACAATAGAAGAAGCGGAAGAAGTAGCGCTCTTAGCTCCGTTGGCTTCTTCTTTTTCTCGAGTCTGCTTTCGAAAGGTAACTCGAGAGTAGAAAGAACTAGAATAGAGTATGATGTAACCGATAGCTTTGAGCTTTCACGTGTTTGACTCTTGTTCACAATCAATTGCTATTGATTGAAGATAAGGAGATGCCGATCTTGCAGTACAATAGAGAAAAGAATGAGCTTTTGTTCAGAGCTTGAATCAGAATATCCTTTAGTTACTCTAGGATTCCCCTGGTAGGGCATCCGGGACATACCAGTGAGAAGTTCGGCTAATAGGAAAGATAGATCGAGTTTACCCTCTTGATTGACTTTAACTTTAGAATTTGAAAAGAAGCCGGTAGAAGAAAGGAAATGGCGGTAGTGCTTTATATAACATAGCTGCTTTTAGGTCTTCGTTGATCACTACGCTTAATTAAAGCACTTCTTTTTCGGCTTTCTAGGTTTAGAAAGAGAATAGTAAGTTCTTGTGAACGACTCGATGCTATTTCTATTTCTATTTCTATTTAAGAAGAATAGTTGGAGGAATAAGCGATCTTTCGCTAAGATCCATGATCGATTTAGCTCTTGAGGGAAGGAAAGGCGATTTGTAATTTGATGGGCTTTTAGGATTGGCCGGAGAGAAGGAAGATATAAGATATAGATGAATAAATCAACTAGTTAAAAAATTCCAAAAAAGGAACTTCAAGGAGGACAACTTTCAAACGAGTTTTCCTCGCCTTTATGGATTTTACATGCCGACTTATTACTAGCACACTCAAAGAGAGGAATACATATGAGTAAAAGCCTAAACAAAATATCTCGCCACTTAGGAAAAACACTAGTCGAGCCTTTGGGATATAGGGGAAATACTCCATTTTGGGAGGGTTTCTAACGTTCAATCGAGAATCTAACCTATCAATGCAGAAAAAACAAGCGGGATAGTCAAGAAGCGACAAATCTCTGAATCTAATTAGTATAAAGAGCACGCCTATGAAATCTCTCTTACTAAGGAGCTAGCTCCCTAATCCGACCCGATAAATAGCCCCTTACTAATAGGTATTCCCTATGATGATGTCCTATCTACCCCTCTTTTTTTTCTATATTTCCTCACGAATGCTTTACATCCATTTCTATATTCCTTTTTGTGCAGAGAGGGAGTCATCGTCATGGAAAAGGTATAACATATTTCCATTCGTGGACCTTGAAAGGGGTCAACGTGCATGTCATATATGATGGAATGAGATAGATCCCATTCTAACCCCCACCAGTCATTTTCAATACCAACCATTAGAGGTGAGGAAGATTGATCAAACTTCCCAAGGGGATAGAACGCATCTTGAATCAGCTAGGGCGGCGAGACATGACTTTAGCGAACGAGCAATCTCCAATTCCCGTTAATCACTCTACTCCTCCTGCGAACCATTGATGAGCCAGCCGAGCTTGTTTGTTTAGTTTGGTTTTGTCTTTCTCTGAGTAATTCCCTAAGGTTTGATATCAAGGGGTAAAAAAAAAAATGATGAGCTAAGCGTAGAAGCGAAGAACCGCGATTTTCTAGTTGTACGGAATCCCAGAGATCATAAAGGATGGGGTGGGAATTCCTAGAAAACTCATCCACTTATCCATTCTTGGTGTAAGACTCAAATGATTGGTGTCGAGAATTTTCACTTTTCAGGTGTGTGATCGGTCTCATCCGTGTAAGAATTAGGAATTCCTCTTCCTAACTCGTCCGGAATGGGCGTTATGGCAAAGAACAAAAAGAAAACAAAAGGAGAAATTTGTCCAATAGTAACAAATGGTGCCTCCACATGTTAACATCCGATCCAACCTAGTAGTAAGCGATCCGCCAAAAGCAACCAAAATATTCCTTGGTGAATCGGGCGAAAACTTGAACTACGTACATACATATTTTTAAAAAAAGGTAAAGCTAACAGACATATAAAAACTGGTGCTATTGCGGCTACACCTCCCGCTTTGTCGGGTATACTACGAAGAATGGCATGGATCGGTAGGAAATACCATTCCGGCACAATATGAGGTGGGGTGGGCATCGGATTAGTAGGTATATAATTGTCGGGATGCCCCAAAACATTAGGAGCATAAAAAAGAAAAATGGAAGAAAAGATAGCAGAAGCTACCCAACCTACTAGATCCTTTACATATAAATAAGGGTAAGAAGCAATTTTATCCAGCTCTGAATGTACACCCAATGGATTATTTGATCCATATTGATGCAATCTTGACCAGATGAAGAAGACTGGCGCCTACTAAAAGAAAGGGAGTAAATAATGAAGACTAAAAAATGATTTAAGGTGGCATTGTCCACGGAGAAACCATCCCAAAGCCAAGTCACTATGGTATCTCCTACTACAGGTATGACGCTAGCTAAGCTTGTAATTACTGTAGCTCCCCAAAAGCTCATCTGCCCCCAAGGTGGTACGTATCCTATAAAAGCTGTCACAATCATTAATAGGAAGATTACAACTCCGAGACACCGAATAAATTCCCTAGGACTGCTATAACTCGCATGATATAGACCACGAAAAATATGAAGGTGAACCACAATGAGAAACATACTTGCTCTATTAGCATGCATATAACGGAGCAACCAGCCCCCTTCAACATCTCTCATAATGTGTTCTACACTGTTGAAAGCTAGATCCACATGAGGTGTGTGATGCATAGCTAAAAAAATGCCAGTCACTATCTGAATGACTAAACAAATACCAGCTAACGGACCAAACCCCCACTAATAACTAAGATTGCTCGGGGTTAGATAATCTATCAAATGCTGATTAAGTGTGGAGGATATAGGTTGTTTAAGAAGAGAGAATCGTTGGTTCCTTATAGTCATTTATTTATCTTTTCTATCGTGACAAGTCTTGTACCCCCACCTTTTAGCGTTCTGAGGCCCTACTAATAACCAACTAAAAAAATATCAGAGATGTCAATTCAAAAGGGTAGCTGGAGGTTTTAAAAAAGTATATGGAAGGTTTTCTTTTTCATTAAGACTAAGAAAGAAAATAAGACTCGAAACCAAAAGGAAAACAATTGCACGGGAGGTAGATTGATTTCTAGACACTTGTTGACAGAGACTCTAGCTTTACCATCAGGTCCCTTGTATCCCAAACCTTCTGTCTTTGTGACTGTATAGTCATCCCTTAACACGGTTCTCTTTTGCGGAGACGCCAACAGAATATCAAGTACATTAGGAAACGTCCCATACCTGTTTAGGATCGAGGCCTTACTTTTTCAGCATTTGATGAGTCCTGTCGCTGTACTTCAAGAACTCTGATGCCTCCCTGATGTGTAGGTCTTCCATTTCTGCCTATACCTGGGCAACCTAAATCTTTTCCACACTTTCCAGATGATGGAAGTGGATGGCCTTTTCCCCATTCTTTCTTGCCGGCAATGGGAAAGCCTTATAAGAAAGACTCGACCAATGAAAAAAAAGAAAGGACTAATCAGTTATTTCTTTCATCACCCCAAACAAGCCAATATTAGCGCTAATGGTACGTAAATGTAACTCGTTGTTTAAAGAACTATTCAGAGTTCCTAGAGCTCCTTGTAAAGCTTGTTGGAAAACCCGTTGTCGGACTTGATTAATCGCTCTTTGTTGTTCAAAATGAATGGTTTCGTTTTTGTAATTTTCTAATTGTTCCAAAATCTTATAAGTTGAATTAATCAAATTCCATTTTTCTCGTTCTATCTCAGAGTATCCATTCACTCGAAACTGATCTGCCTCCATTTCCACTTTCCGTAAGCGGGCCCGGGCTTTTTCTTGCTGTTCTCTTTCTCCTCCTATTGACATAAGTATGGTTCTATTGAGCGTGATACCCGCCCTATAAAGTGGTTTTTGAAAAGGTTTTTAAACGACTTGTAGTAGGACTTGTGATTGGAACGAGCTCTCGCCCGGTCTTGCTTCTTCCGTGTGCTAGGAAGAGAGAGCTTCGAGCAGAAAGATTCCATCAGGGGAAGGAAGCTGAAGCGCAATAAAATAAGACGGATCGAAGATAGACTGCTACTACCATGTCCCTAGCCATTCTTCTTCTTCTTTGTTGCCTGCCTATCCGCTTCTGTCAACATAGAAGGAAGCTTGGGAGAAAAGTCCAAGTGCAAGCATTAAGTCAAACTGATTTAGGTATAGCAATGTAGCCCTTCTCTTTTTAAGCAGGAATCGTGCCTCTTATATATATAATAAGGAAGAGCTCTTCCCTTTCCTTCTAGGTTCTATTTCTCTTTCCCCCGATATCCTTTAAAATGCCTCTACCAC